>BMAO01032277.1:202000-236272 GCA_019973975.1 Trichonephila clavata | reverse complement strand
GCATTTTTTTGAGAATTATATTGCGCGTTATGGAGCTCCTGTAAAGTTAATTACCGATAAGGCCCCCAAATGATATCCGAAGTTTTTGAGCAAGTATGTCGCAGGATTGCACATAAAACACGTTAAAACTGTGGTATATCGTCCACAAGCTAATCAAACAGAAAGAGTTAATCGCACTCTTTTAAAAATGATTTCGAGTTTTGTCGCGGATAATCACACTAACTGGGATCAATTTCTGCAAGAGTTCGGTTATGCGATTAGGACAGCAGTACATGAGACAACGGGTAAAACACCGGCGGAATTATTTTTAGGTCGAAATTTAATCACCCCTTTTCAGAATTTAGTTATGGTAACTGATGGATCAGATTTAGTTTGTGGGAACATAGAAAGGTTGTTTGAGGTGGCTAGAGTTCATACAAAGCGCCAGCAAGAGAAGTGGGCGAAATATTATAATAAAAAGAGGCGTGAAAATAATGTGAAAGTTGGTGATCTAGTATTAGTTCAAACTCACCCGTTAAGTTCAAAATGTAAAAAAATAGTAGGTAAATTTATGCCAAAGTTTGAAGGCCCATATAAAGTTCTGAGTGTAAAAAATAATAATAATTTAGTAATATTAAAATTTGGTAAAAGAATAACGGTTAATGTGGACCAGGTGAGAATTTACCATCAAAGAGAAGACAGTGTTGCCGAGTCGGAAAGTGACACTAGTAGTGATCATGGTGCAGTGACATCAGTCAGGTCAGATGATGCGCAGTCGTCATTGGTGCAATCGGAGAATGATGGGGTTGTCGTAAAGGATCGAAATCAGGAAATGTAAATGGTTAGTAGACATATAGTTGCGAATAGACGCGATGGAGTGGAGGTGAGAAAAAACCGTGGACGGACGGAATCTGCTGTTCTTTCGGGGGTGGCGTGTATAATTTCAGGAAAAAAAGACCTTTTTGGACTGAGAGAGAGAAAAGAGGAAGGCCAGAATCTTGGAGGGAAAACGTACAAAAGAAGAGACCAGAGGCCCAGGTAGATCGCGAAAAAAGAAGATTTCCTCGTCAATGCCGTCTCGTCCCTCCAGAAAGCGGTATAGAAAGGTGGAAGAAAATAGTTCTGAAAGAGCAGTTCCAGGACCATCCCACAGATTCAAGTACAACAGACCTCATCAGGAAAGGAGCTGTCCATACAATCTTCGGGCCGACGTCGAGTGGACAACAGCCAAGTTCCAGTTCTCACAAAGGAAAACAACGCCTCAGCAGGAGCATATCAACTTCAACGGACTCGATGGAAGAGGAGACCCAGAAGGTTGGAGCGCAGAGTGGACAACCCTAGGACAAGGTCATCCAGCACAGAGGCCATGGTTGGAGACAAAGCCTATGCAGATTGGATCTAAAGACTAGCCAGGTTGTATAATTCTAATTTGTTTATTTTTCCTCTGACAGACAGTTCGGAGTATTTTCTATGTGGGCTAGTCTAATTTTTTTTGTAAAATTAACGTACAAAAGTGTCACTGAGTTGTGTGCATTTTCATATCGGTTGAAAAGACTTTTGCATTTAATTTTTTTCCAAATTGTGGAAAAAATTTGTTGAATTGCAATTGTTTGCTACACATTAAAGACGAGGCTTATATGTGAGATTACTTGTATTGTTTGTTGTAATATATTCTATGTAAAAAATGTATATATTTTTGTGTGTAATTATTAAGATATATAAGTAGTGTCTGGTTTCTGGGCGCGGCGTAATTAGGAATACTAACAAAAAACATTAACAGCGCAGCGCGATTGATTGGGAATTTTTGAAAATGAAACCAGATAAAAGGTTAAATTGTTATGAAACTATATATATATAATATAATGTATGCCATATTTTATGTCAATAAGGAAGTTGTATAAAAGTTCTGTGCATTTAATGTCATGTTTTAGAAAAATTGACAAGGTTTCCTTTCAGGGCAGCAGTCCCTGAACATAGTGATGCGATGAAAACTTTGATGTCGTGAGAAGATATTAATGTAAAATTTTATTTATATTAGCACTTAAGTAAAGTGCATGATCAGGGTTTTTTCCTTGAAAGGTTTTCCCCTGATCTTCACCCGAATGGGATGCACTGTAGGGATTATAAATATGTAAAAGAGCAATAAATTGGAGTGGAGTACCCCTTTTGAGTAGTCATTTCTGTGTGTTAGTTTAAATAAAGTTCGTGAGTTAACTTTCTACAAGTTCAGAATTTTCAGGCATTATAAAGTTCGTGAGTTAACTTTTTACAAGTTCAGGCATTCTAGAGTAGTTAAAATTTTGTGCAGGTTCAGTGTTTTTCAGATGTTAGGTAAATTAAGCGAGTTCTTGCAGGTCGTTTAGACCTTCAATAAGGCACGCTTTTTTTCTCGGAGGGGGGTTGTGACGGGGGCTTACGCGTTTCACTAACCTTCTCTCATAATCTTTTAAATTGTATTTATTTTAACCAATCCCCGCTGAGAGCTGAAAGTGTGACTTATGCAAATAAGATAGTTTCGGGTTTAGCGAGTTCGAAAGAGATATAAAAGGGAGAAATGAAATGAAGAGATGAGGATGACTACGTGTTTTGATAGAGGAGTAAACTACGTGATTGATTAAGAAGGTGATTCTAGGAGATTAGTTTAACTAAGTGAAGTTTGTTAGCGGAAGGAAGATTATTGAAAAAGATTCATTAATTCGGTTCGGACGTAACTGAAGATATCCAGGATTGAAGCCACTTCATAGATTCTACAAGTATTCAAGATTCCTTATTAAAGAGATATCAGGTCTGTGATTTTTATAGATTAGATTTAAATGCGTAGTTTGATTGTATGCGTTATTCCCCCGTGGTATCAGTTAGTGTTCCGTCGTTCATAATTGAATTCTGATCTCTTTCCACTATAATTTGTTGTTCTTAAAGTTTGATTAATATTTGTGTATTTCTATCATAAGGAATAATAAATAAGTGATTTATTATTTGCGTAGTCATTAATTATGAATCCGACATATCCAAATTTAGATAATGTGCAAAGGGGAATTAATAACCTTAGGGGTAGTGAGAGAATACGACACACTGACATAAGTGGTCGGCTTTTGATGACTCATATTCAGAGTTTCTTGGCATAGTCTGAAGTATCTTACATGTAGGACAGTAGGACGACATAACTTCTACGTCTAACACCTTACCAGTATCAACTGATATTGCAGCAACACAACCATTCATAGACGTACAGCCTCTACGCTGCCATGTGCCATCCACAGATATGCCACATTTTACAAAATCTGATGAAAAATTTTCTTTTATATCCACAATTTCAGTAGCAGCTTTTTTCATGGATTCCTCAGCTACTTCCTGAACCACTTTTAAAAGCTTTGCTTCCTGATTTTTGAAAGCAGTTTTTGTCTCAGTCGAGGCAAATTTAATGTTGAGCATAATTTAAATGCACCAGCAAAACTCTTGCCTATCTGCCGCATACCATATACTAGCCTGGTATTTATGACTGGTGCATTTACAACTTTTTTTGATGAAGCAAATGCAAAGAAAAAGTCACAGCATTTACATTTTAGCAGCTTTTTCAGCAAAACATTTTGGGCAGCAAAGTTGAGAAAATGCATCCACAATAAGCTCAAGATCAATGATTCTGTTACCAAACAGAGGACCAGGCATTTCTTTTGCAGTTGACATACTCTCATTTCCCAATTTTGAAGAACTAGCAGTGCATTCAGGAACAGGTGTTGAATTGCTGTTATTTTCGGAAATTTTTGTGTATTTATTTCAAAAAAATTGTCTCTTACTCTTTCTAGCAATACTTTTAACCATTTTCAAGCAAAAATAAAACAGAATAGAATTATTTTTTAACTTTCTACGCTGTCGATTCTTTCAGTATGAAAATCAAACATATATGTAAACAAAGTCACTAAACAACAAATTTGATGCCAGATTTCCTACATAAAAAAGGAAAAATGTATTTCCAAATACATTTATATTTATTCTCAAATATTCTATTTTAATTTCTGACAAATATTTGTATATTAATTTTCATATTTCATGTCATATACCATAATAGAGAAACGTAAACAAACAATTTGGGCCACTTCCGGTTAGCGAAAGGCATTTCCGGTCAGAGAAATTCATGATCAAGTAATATTAAAAAAGCTGTAACTTGTCTTCTAATTAAGCTAGAAACAAAATTTTTACAGATTTAGAAAGATAAAAGATTGAATTTTAATATTTGATCAAAAACGAAAAATCGATATTTTGACCGAAAATTGAGTTTTAAAGGTGTTCTGTCACCTTAATTGGTTGAAGAAAAAACATTAGGTTTATTCAAAACTTTTCAGTCGACTACATCCTGCGCGAAACACTGCGTCCAAAATTTTCATCTTTTCTTTCAGCTCTTGTATATCTTTCGAACTTTTTAACTGCATTTCTTTGGTTCTGTCTTCTTTTAATCCTGTGATTATGTAAAATTTTTCAGCTTCCTCTTCTAAGTTGATTCGGGATGCGATCTCTATGTTAGTCTCTTTGGATGTTTTTTTTTCTGTTTTGGCTAGTTGAAGATGAATCTCCGCGCGATTTATTTGTGTTCCAAATTCTCGTACTAAGTTCAATTTAAATTCGATGAAACTTCTTGGTATTGTATTTTACTTGATGAAGGTGGCAATGGGTCCACTTACTAATTTTGTTAAAAATACAATTTTTTGTTTTTCAGTTATTTCGAAAGAATTGCAAATATTTTCAAAAATTGGTCCAAGAAATTTTGAATTGGCATTTCTAGGTAATACTTTTGGAAAAAAAGGTTGGATATCTTTAAAACGTACTTCATGTTTGACGATGGTTATATGCCGAATTAATTTTTCTTCTTCTGTTTTTGTTCTGTTTACTTCTTCCGTTATCTTTTCTTTTTTGATTTGGTATTCTGCCTTATTTTCCATCTTAAAATTTTGATTACTTGAATTTTTTTCAAGTGAATAAGATAATTTTATTTCTTCTATGGCTTTTGGAACGGCGCTTTTCTTTTCGGGGACAGGAGTGTTTCTATTTTTCTTTCTTCCCATCAGAGATTGTTTTTATTTTCTTGCAGAAGACGGCTTCGCTTCTCGTGCGAGCAGCGCTTTCTTTTTCTCCGGCAACCCTGCGTTCCGCTAAGAGAGATACGCATTACTTTCACTGTTCCATAATTTTCTCTACAGCACTTTCTATTATTTTTGGTTGATTCGGCATCCGTTTTTTAAATGCTTTAATTTTTCTCAAGGGATTTAATTTGCAGGTATCCTGCCGGCTTATTGCTGTCGTGTTTTTTCGAGTGAACATCCACACATATAATTTTAACTGTCTTTATTCCATGAAATCACTTGGGGATCTGATTTGTAAGAGAGAGAGAGACGGACACGTGTTAAAAATCAAGAGTCCATGGTTACTCAAAAACCAGATGTCTTTTCAAGTACATTCGTTATTGAAGAGGTATATTTGAAATACTACATAATAAAAATTAATGTTAGGAGTGGCGAAGATCTGTTAAAGTCATGTGTTCTTCATTCCCGAACTGGATGATAAATTTAGTTCTTGAAGATGTAACGGAAAAATAAAATTTAGAAGTGGTCTAGGGTTTAATTTTAGATCTAATTTAATTATTCTTACATATATATATATATATATATATATATATATATATTATATATATATATATATTATATATATATATATATGTATATATATAAAGATTTTTCTACAGAGCCTGAGCAAGGAGTTTTGAAAAATTCACATTGTTTTCAGAGTTACGATGAATTCTAGTAATAAGCGATGTTTTCCTGTTAAAATTTCTCTATTCTGATGTATTAAAACATAAATAAGTCCGCTTATAAATAATATATTTTAAAAATCCTAGTTCAGGCTCTGTATAGAAATCTTTGCTATATATAGGCAAAATATTATTATTATAGATGCTTTTTCCATAAAAAAAGAATGTTTTGAAAATGTGCCATTCTTTCTTCATTTTATGCAAAAAATTGTGTTTAAACAATTTTTTGTTGTAATAATATTGTTAAGACTATTTAATATGTATTTTTTTAAGAGTGTCAAAATATTGTTTATTTGTACTCTTTTCTTCATTTTATACGAACGTAGTCGCATACCTTAAGTATAACATTGGTTCAATGTCTTTGTTCGTGAAATAAGTTTTTTAGAATTTTAGCATCCGAAAACAGAACACATATTCTTCTGATATTTGGTGAATTATTTCTAAAAATGAATAAAATAAAACCTATTTTTAGAAAATTTATTAGTTTTTGCCGAATTGTTACAGGTATAGAACCTTCTCAATACTAAGCATCATTTAAATGAATTGATTAAAGGGCACTTGATTTATTCCCATCCTCAGGAGTCAATGCAAAGAATAACAATAAATCGTATATTCAACAACAGAAAAAAGAATGCTAAGTTCTTACATTCTAGAGTGCTTTGAAAGAAATTATGAAATTGAAAAAAATTACAGAAATAGATATTTTGTTGTTTTAAAAGAACAATTATAGTCTGCCAGAAACAGTTTAAAAATGTATAATAAAAGAAAACAGACTATAAATTCAAAAGAAACACCTTTACTATAAATTCAAAAGTAACATAACTGAAAAATTCAAGCTTTTCTCTTCAAGTACATTAGTTCTTGAATTGGACAAATAAAAATATTTTATCAACTCATAAAATTCGTTTAAAAAACAAATTTTTTTTACATATTTTACCCATTTTAGTACTTACAAATATATAATGATAAAAAAACCGATTTGTGATTGGTCTTTTTATCATGCCAATATGTATGCTCTTTTCCTACGTGAAACATCTGTTTTTCTCATCGTGTAATCTTTATTCTTCGAACATTAAGGACGTTTTTCTAAATACATAGGATATTTTGACACAAAACACCTTTATTAACAATCCACACGTACAATGGCAAAGCAAAAATTTAAAAAAAATGCTTTTGCTCACTCATGGATCTTAAATGGGATCCAGGCAAACGCCCAGGGAAAACTATTGCTACTGATTAGTTTTTATTACGCGCGGTTTATTCTTAGAATGCTTTAGAAATCATTACAAAGTGAAAGAGAAACGAATGATAGTTATTTCACTGTATCTTCAAATGGAAAAGATCCCTCAAAAGCTAAACGGACCAAAAAAAAAAAAAATTAAAGAAAAACCAACTGGAGATTTTGTGTTGTTAATATATACTAAATGTGAACGATGATACCCCTTCAAATTTATAAATGACAATGATGCATGCTTAAATTTACGCAAAAAATGTACAAAGATGTTTCATACAAGTATTTAGAGTGTTTTTTTAAATAAATTTAATTCTTGTGTTTTGTAATGTTGCTCTTTGTAATTTTTATAAGCAAAGCGAACGATAGGAAAGAAAAGAAACCCAAAGCAGTTTTCATTGTTTTAACTACATACAAACAATGAGCACAAGCACATGCAATCCATTATTTTAAATGCGCCAGAAAATAGAACCAGGAAGCTTACGGATATCAGTGGTTTTGGATTAATGGAAGAGTATGTGGTTTTTCATTATTTTCAATCCTCTTAAGTTTATTATTTTTCAACTTTGAATCAAACCAGAGTTCGTATTAATGTGGTGAGGCAACGAACTAAGAGACGTTGTAAAATTCAATGACTTTTGTTTAGCCGAAGTATAATAATGGTAAGAACTAAATAAGTCTCAAATCCAATAAAAAATAATAAAGATTACTCGTAATAATAAAGATTACCTTAACTCGTAAACGAAGTTTGGAAGCACAGCCCACGCAGGTTCCAACTCCGGGCACAAGCTGAACGCAGGTTGAAGAACCACACTCTTACTCGCCAATTCTAATTCAAATAATCACCAAATCAATTTTACACTTGAAAATTGCTGTTACTATTATAGTTTCAACATCTACTTTTTCGTGCTTCGCTTTAAATAGTAATTCTAATCTGCATATGTCATGGTTCCTGCACAATAGGTTTTTAAATGAAGCTATCCATAAAATAGATTCCCCAAGAGGTTAGTTGGAAACGCGTGAGAACTTGCATCAAAGTTTAGTATTAAATTTGTGTTTTATTACCCTAGAAGTATATTTTCTATTATTAAATAAATTTATAGTGTTTGTGTTTCCATTTATGGCTTACTGCTTCTTAGAGAATCAAAACTGGTACCATTGAAGATCCTCCTTGTATCTGCTGATGTAAGTTCAATCTGTCTAAGCTGTAGATAAATATTTTCTGTTCTCTAGATAATACATCTGTATCCAGATAAAAGTTTTCCGGATGTTATGTGAAAATTAAAATTCAATATCTGTAAGCTTTCAATATTTTAGTACATCCTACAGCGTTTGCTTCAAACTTATTTTAAACCATTACAGAAACTCTCTGTTTAGGAATGTTCAGAAGTTACACTTCTCAGTAATCTTCGTTCATTTATTGTTCTTTAGGTATACGACTACTAGCGCGACAACTTTTTTTTTTTAAAGAAAATAGAGATATGGGGATTTTTTATTGTTGAGGTATTTAGATTTGTTTATATATTTTAAGAACAATATGCTAAAATTAAGAAGAAAAAAATAAATTATTATCACTAAAATGGGAAAAAAATAGGTAAAAATTTACAAAAAAATAACACAAACGCTGCCCATTCTGTACCAGAAGTTTATGAACAAATTTTCAATTTTTCTATTCTGATGTGCTGCTATATTATTCATTTTTGAAATGACCTTGTGACGGATCTATACGCGATTCTACTGATGTCTTCTTTTCCTTTTAATTCAAAATATTTATTTCAACCAACCTTCATCGAAAAACCAAACGTGACTTATATAAATGAGGAATATTATATAAATTTGGTTTTCGCGAGTCGAAGGAGAGTGAAGTAATCTACCATTGTTTATATACTTTAATTAGAATTGTGTTGTGTCTACTTCATATTCGTTAATAAGAATTAATAAATCAAATTAGATTGGAAATAATGTCTGTGGATTATTTAGTTCCTCGTACACATCTAGCCGGGTTTACAGATAGACAAGAGGGTTCCGATGTAAGAGGTAACCAGAGGTTACCACAACCTTCAGTATAAGAGATATTTTGCTTTTTACATAAACTAGAACACTTGATCATAATTATTACATAAAATTGTTTAACAAAAAATTTGATTATATTAACATAAGGGACTGTAAATTTTGTAATAAAACAGCGATTGATGAATCTGAAGGCCAAAACACTTCTACTATTATACAGAACACACACAAAAATTTTAGTTAATTATTTTTAAAATTCTCTTAGCAATCGTTATTCCCGTTTGAGCATTTTCAAAAAAATAAATAAATAAATAAACCCGCCCACCACCATTCGAGTAAAACTCGTTTTAAAGTATGACATCTTGCTTAAAATAATGGCATCTGCTTTTACTAAAACACTTGTAGTCTAGTGAACGGAAATTAATAAACTTGGTATTTTTTATAAAGCTAATAAGATGGCCTATAAAATAAAATCATAAAAAAATTTGTGAGTATTTGGAAAATTCCACAATTTTAGGGTAGTCGGAAATGTAGTGTCATATAAACTGTTAAATAAGATAGCATTCTTTGTCAACTTACCTAATTTGACCTGAATTTAAAAATATACCATTGAATGGGTGAGCAGTAACAGGTACTGTAAGCAATCAATATTTTAGCTAGGCATTTGAAGCAAGTATTATGAATTTCTTAAATATGAAAATACAATTTTTACCTTCCAAAAAGAACTTATTTGTTATGTACTCGGATTTAATTTTGTCGAGATTACCCAAGACAAACAGACACTCTAGGGATCTTTTACATGCCGTATAATCATACGACATGGCCAATGTCAATTTTCTGTATCATGAAAATCCATCGACTTGGGCCGGGATCGAACTCGCAACCTTGGGTGCAGAAGGCCACCACGCCACCCAACCGGCACACACATAAAAATCTAAATAACAAAAACATGCACATATAAAATGCATGTGAGCATACGTTTAAAATAATTGTATTTAGATATTCTCATTTTCTTGTACAATTAATATATGTATTTTTACAACATAAAGAAAGATTGCTTCAGTACTAGAAATCTATTCTTTGAGAAATGTGTTGTTGAGAAGATTAAGAGCTACTAATTGGCAGAGAAGTTTTTCGGGTATCGTTTATAATAGACCTTTAATAAAGGCATGGAATACAAGGCATATACAGTAGAAATATTGTAAATTATTCATCTTTCACATTTATATTATACAAAATTGTTCATTTTTCATTCTATGGAGAAAATAAGAATTTCCACTGGCATATGAAATGCTTTTTTTAATTATGAGTACTCTAAAATGGGCTGTGACTTCCTGAAATACCAATGCCCATTTTGAAATTGTTTTATGCATGTTTCTTATGTATATTTTGAATTCCTGCCCTCTTGGAGGAAATTTAGCAGGATGTCTACTGACTGAATCTCACACATGTTCTTTAGAATTTAAGTTAAATGAATATGTAGGCAGTCTTGCTGACAGTAATTAGTAGTGTTGTAAGCGTTGCACTTACCATGCGAAGGTGCACTTTTATTCCTAAATAGGAACTGCATTGATAGATGGGTTAATGGGAATGTTATATAGCAATGGTGTCATTGTATCTTAGTCAAAGCATTCTGTAAAATCCTTTCCATTCCATCACTTCTCCTGGTAATAATTTTTTTCCCACACTAGTTTATAAACACTCCTGATGGTGAATAAGGATTTGTGTCTATGGCTTAGTTTTGTTGATCCCAATACATGCGATAATTATATCAATGTGATTCTTCTCGCAAATTGCGTGTCAAAATGCATGGCTCTCATACACCCTAGCCTAAGCAATTGAATAATCGAGAAATGTATTTGTATATGTATCGTTTGAAAAGCTACTTGGATAAGAAGATGATTCCAAGATTATTCTGTACACTGGCCTCCAGCCAAGATTATCTGGATTGATTATACCCTCTCAGGGGATAAAAAGAAATTCAATTAATTTTTTTCAATTAATTTCAATTAATTTAGATTTCTTTTTTTTTCAGTTACTAAGTTCGGGTCAAGGAATGTCAACATCATTTGGCTTCGTAAGATGCATAAAATTGTTTCATTTCTTTTGTAAAAATTTTTTTTGTTTTCTTAAAAACCTGGCTCGTTTCAGAACATTTGAACTTATGTGTTAAAATATAAGTTTTTAATTGGAACGGGAAGTGTATTGAATATTTTCTAGTTATTTTATTTTATTCTCTTCTGTACATGTGAATGATAAAAAAAAATACGAAAAAAAGGTAACAAACAATTTAAATTTATGTATGCTATGAAAGCAAAAGGAATTTAATGAACATTTAAGAAAATATTCAAGTTACATTTGTGCAGGAGATTATTGTAAATTTTTCTTGTGGTTATCATCTGTCACATACTTAATCTGTTTAATGTTGAATTCAATATTATTACACTGCTGACCACCGTAAATGCAACACCCTGAAGGAAGCACGCAAATAACATGAAATTTACAACATGCATTAACGGAGCTGAGATATGCAAATGATTAGAATTTCAGCGCAGACACACATCACGCATGCCTGTGGAGCCACCTCAAAGCGCTATTTAAGGCTTGGAGAATTCGACAATTTCAAGTTTGGCAATTGTGTTTTTATTGTGGTTTTTTCAAAAAAAGATCAGTTATGTCTCGTAGAAAACAGCGACCAGCATTTGATCAAGTATCCGAGTTCGACAAAGGAAGGATAGAGAGTGGCCTACTCATATTGTGGATTATATTTCAGGGAAATCGTAGTCGTGTTGGACGAAACCAAACAACTGTAATGCGGATATGTGGCCGTTGAATGCAGGAGGGCATGAAGGACCGCCTTGGTCGATCGCATCCACCTCAGTGCACCACTTCACGTGAGGACAGGTAAATTGTGCGCATGGCAGTGACGGATCGCACAGTCACATCACGAACCATAGCACACCACATTGAGTCCGTGACGCATCATTCAGTGTCTGCGCGTACCATTCGACGCAGTTTACAGCAGAGTGGTGTGTCCCCAAGACATCCATTGCTTTGTCCCTTGACGTAGAACCACAGATGTATCTGCCGCCAATGGTGCGATGAAAGAAAGATGTGGGTGGCAGAATGGAATGAAATTGTCTTTACTGACGAGTCACGCATCTATCTTCAACACCACGATGTTCGGATTCGAACCTGGAGTCACCGTGGAGAGAGGATACTGAACAGCTGCGATATGCACCGCCACACTGGTCCTGCTTCGGGTATTATGGTATGATGTGGTATTGGATATCACGCTCGCACTCCTCTAGTACGCATTGCCGGTACTTTAAACAGCCAGCACTACATCTCCAAGTTGTTGGAGCCAGTTGGGGTACATTCAGGGATTGGCCACAGCCATATTTCAACAGGATAATGCGCGACCACACGTGTCACTCATTGTCCAAAGGTTCTTCGTCAATTACCAGATTGAATTGTTTCCCTGGCCGGCTCGCCCTCCAGATCTCTCTTCGATAGAAAACATGTTGTCCATGGTTGCTCAATGATCGACCAAGATTACACCCCCAGCTGCCACACCATATCAACTTTGGCAACGTGTGGAAGCTGCTTGGTCTTCTGTACCCCAAGAACACATCCAAAGTCTCTTTGAATCATTGCCAAAGCGTGTGGCAGTGGTGATCTCCAACAATGGCGGCTACTCTGGCTACTGATTCTGGCATGAACCACACTTCACAGAAGTCTATAAATTTAATCATTTGATACTTGGTTAACAAGTTATCTACAAAATAAATATTGTTGTGCTATCTCTTGTCTTTCTTGGTGTTGCATTTACGGTGGCGAGCAGTGTACTTTGCGCTAATTTCCATTCCTTGTGTGCGTTGAAAATTTGGTATAAGTATGATTTCCTTATACGTAAAAATTAGATGCTTTTTTTATAACATTTATTTAACAAAAAGACTTAATATTCTTTTAGTAGAAATTGTTTGTGTTTTTTCCAAAATGCAATATAATCTTGCATTTTCATCCTTTATTCTTACTGTCGCCTCTAAAAATGTGTTATTAAAAAGAAATCGAGAAATACAAAGAGCAAAATAAAATCCATTTTTGAAATCAAGATCTTTCAAAGTAATTTGGGCGTTTTCTACACATTAATTTTCATGCATTCATTAGATACTAATTTATACAATTTGCATTATTTAATGGGTTAAATATTCCGTTAACAGTGACTTATGCGTGTCAATCACAAACAAAAACATTCCTCAACAAACTCTTTTTCCAAATTATTATTTTCATCTCTTTTATCTTATGCATTTTTTCCAGACAATAAGTTGACGTATATTTTGGAAATGTCTTTCTATTTACTATCGTTTCTTAATTATCAAATGCCTCATTAGTAGCGGCAGATCAAAGTAACCTACTGGAATGAATAAAAAACTATTGATTTCATGCTGCTTTTATCTGATTAGTTTCATCTCCTGTCATTAAAAATTTAGTACTTTTTAACATTTCAATTATAAATAATGTTGTTAATTGTTGTTCTAAAGACGTTGATGCACGGAGATAAAAGACTTTTTCAAAAAATGAGCACGTAGACATAATCAATTTGAAATGAGAATGTTTGTATCAGATTTGAACGCATGCCTTTTCAAATGTGATACATTACAGGTACTCAAAACACCCCCAAAATGGTTAATTAACACTCTCAGACAAATTAAAAAAATATTCAGAATTACAGAAGCTCTTTTAATATACCGGTTACATATTTAAAAAACTTGAGTTCTCTTAAATCTTCTGAACTATATTTCGTATCTACAACGCTACACGCGGATTAACACATGAGTATTAAAATAAATAATGTTGTAGTCAATTTCTTGTTATTTCTGATTTTCTCTTATTTGCAAATAAAAGTACGTGACTTCTTTTAAATATAAGTTAAAAATGGTAAAATTATATAGTACACTCTCTATATGATCATCTCTTTCTGATAAATAAATGTTTACTTTTTTTGGCGGATTATTTAATTAGGCGCCAAGCAACTTAATTTAGCGATAGGTGTTACGAGAAATTTCAAAGTGGAATTTTGAAATGAAAATAAAAAACAAATAGTAAAAGTTTTCAGTGTTATCCGCATTCAAATTAAGTTGTTTGGCAATCGATTCCGGTCGCCAAAAATCCAACACTCTGATCCAAATTTGAAGAACTTTATGTGTGTCGGGATAAAAAGGCCAACTTCTAAAACCCCATTTTAAATTATCCTTTGAAAGGTTGTCGTAGCCTCTCGCTACCACTAAGATTATCAATTCCCCTTCGGGTATTACCTGAATCTGAACGTGTTGAATGCATAATAAATTCACTACTTATTTTAACAAATCAATCTTATTTATTGATCTTTCTTAATTAAGAGATTACACAAATACTATTCAATTTTAAGAACAATAAAACACAGAGGAGAATGAGAAGGATTCAATAATCATGAACGACGGAATCCTATCTGAATCTACGAAGGGTCGACGCGTACCATTACAGCTACACACTTATACTTAATTGGAACAAATAAAACTAACTTGATTTCTTATGTTATGGCAGGTTCGTCTAGCTGCTTCCTTAATATCTTGATTGGAACAATTTGAATTAAGATTCCTTTAATAGGCGACTTCTTTTTCAGCTATTCTCGCAGTTCTTTTATGAACTAATTCTATCCACAACGGTACGATAGACTCTACTCACAACATCTACGTTTACACTTAAAAAAACACTTTCTCATTTCATTTCATTCTCCCTTCATTTCATTCTATTCTCTCTTCATTTCATTCTCTTCTCTAACTCGCTAAACCCGAACATATATAAAATACCTCATTTGCATGAATCACGCTTTGGCTCCCGGTGGAGATTGGTTGAAATAAATAAAACATTTAAAGAATATATGAGAAGGTTACTGAAACGTGTAAGAACCCGTCACAAGGTGGTCAACCATTGACCAATACTTTACATGAATAAAACAATTGTTTTGTAGTTTAATGTGCTTGTATGAATAGTAGCATTAACATGTTTGAATATGCGATATGTGTGGTTTTCCCCATTGAATAAACATTGTATATTAAGTTTTTATCAATTAACACTATTATTAGAAGGTGCCTTGAATGTAGAAATCAATACTTCAGACAACCCATTGTATCTAGATGAATACTAAAAAGATTCAGGATTTAAATTCTACTACATTTTCAAAACCCAAAGAATTACTTTATTTCTTTCTGCAATATATTTTTGCCCCCAAAGTACATATTTATAGACAAATAATAATAATTTTAAGTATTCTTTTGCTAGTGTGTAATAATTTTAGTTTTATTTTCATACTCAACTCTAAAATGGTTTGCATGTCTTGAAAAAAAGGTAAGTTTACAAAATAAGTTTTTGTTGACAATTATTAATCTTTTAGGAGACTTAATTTCTTGAGAATTTTAAAGTACTTCTTTGGCTTTTTAATTAAGTTATAGAAAATGTCTTAAAAGTTCTCATAAAGAAATTATTTGAGTTTCAACAATTTCAATACACTTATTTTATGATTCCTTTCACTCTCATTTTCGAATGGTGAAAGAATCAAAATTAACTGAACAGAATGAGCAAAATTAGCTATAAATATGAACGTAATATATTTCAAGAATGTTTTTTACTCTTTGGTGTAAACATTACGTATAATAATTAAATCGACTTAACTACTAACATTTAATTAATGTCCTGTCTTAATAATTGAAATACATTGTTTAAATTAGATTTATCAGTACTTACATATTATCACAAGCTTTTGGTGACATTATACGAAACAAAGCACATGATTGCCAATTCAACGCACAAAACACATGCAAAATTGGTATTGCTATCTTGGCAAGTTTCCTGAACGTTGACAATTATTGCCATAATATACAAGTACCGATTTATCTTATAACATAGTACAGAAAAGCTATACTTTCAAGACCATAATGTTTTGCTTTCTTTAAAAACAATTGTGATATTTCTAAAAAATCTTATTAAATTGATATTTTTTATAATAATAAAGAGACAAGCCCAGTCACACACACAGTATGAGTTTTAATTCCCAACATATTGATCTTCTGGTTTATAATACACCTTTAATGTAATCATAGTGTTTTGTATATTTGGATGAAAATGAATGAGAGATATATTAGATTCTTAATATTTAACCCGATTAAATATATTTTACACTTTTATTTATTAAAAGAAAGAAGAGAATATTCAGGTACTTACATATTATCACAACAAGGCCAACATTCAAGATAATTCGCTAAGTTGGCAATCCTGATTTTTTCCCCAAGTGTTGCACACGCTAAATTGACACAACCATGTGCTTCGTTTCATATAATCTCGGGGGTTGGATCCTAGCAGCTCCCTTGGCAAAAATTGTTTTTGTTGGTGATAATTGCGTCATCTTGGCAACCCTACTTTGATACACTAGATATGGTAAACTTAACTATTTCTGGAATTTTTGTCATTTTGTAGGCGAGCATTTCAAATTTTGTTGTTGGATACTGGGTTGTAAGTATTGCGGCATGTGGGAATGAGTATGCCATAGAATTTTTTACTTTGTTGAATGCGAAAGGTAAGAAAGAATTGATTGAATAATGGAGAAGGAAGAATTGTGATTGCTTCGAATTATGAATGTCCTAAATGTAATGAGCAAAGGGGATTATATACCAACGAAAGAGTGTTGTTTTGGATAGATTTGAATGGAGTTGTCAAAAAAAGGTGTGAATATGCATGATGTTTGCAAAAGTATAAGAAAGAATTCGTGGTCTATTACGCTGTACCCTACTCTCGGAAAAGATCTGCAGTAAGAAAGTAAGAGAATGCTGTTTTTTATTTTTTACCTTAAATATATTTGATTAATCTCTGTATTGTTTACATATATTTTCATTATGCAATCCCCCTTGTACCGCTATATTCACTTGCCGCCATTGTCATTTTCGCCTGGTGCATTTTTCAGTTTGTCACCAAGGGTGTCGGCTTTCTTAGGATTTTACCCAGGTATGTTGAACATGAGTGGAAAAATGCAAGAAATCTGTCATTCTGACATACAGGAAGCACCATAATAATAAAAGAAGTAATTTTTTTCCAATTATAGGTTTTGCATTTTTTCATGTAGAGCAAGACTTTGGTGTATTTAATTCTACTGTATTAGCTGGAAAAATATATTTTTAACAGATGAAAGCATAGATGAAGAAAGTTTCTTCTTTTTAGATAATGAGACATTGAAACCTAAATTCTAAAGCTGTCCCTCCATAGTTTCAGTGCGGACTTGTATCTCAGAAAATTATCATAATACTTCTTCGTATTCAATTATACTTGCTGGCTTTTAATATCAAGTTTTTCCCCATGGAATTACAAAAGCAGAAAACAAGATAGGTAGTAGAAACCATCCTTAAATGACTTTTTTATTTTTCAGGTTGGAGGGGAAGGAGACACCTTGTCGTTTTTAGTTTTTGAGTATTGAAGTAAATGTTCTAATTTGATTTCGGTACACTATGTACCAAGTGTTGTTGTTGACAATCGTCAAGTTGGCAATAACAGTACAATATGATTATCAATATTTTTAAATTTGGGTCTGTGATTGCCACTCATTATTTTTTATTATTATATTTTTTTAAATATTTTCTTTGTAATTTTTTTATTATTATTTATTATGTATATTGTTTGATATTATTATCATAGTATATTAAAATGAATTTTTCATTGATTTATATTTATCACAGTATTCTTGTTAATATCAGACGATTTTAAGTAGATTTTTTTGACAAACAAACGAATTTGCACTTTCTGTCTTTGTTTTCTAATAATTTTTTTAAAATTCTTATTCTTGATTGAGATTTTGCATATTTTGGCCATCATGAAATGTGATAAGCATAGCAGCAAAATGAAAATAGTTTACAAACAGGTTAAATAATTTGACGGCAGAATTTTATTGCAGATGTTTACGATAAAAATTTGCATGACCCCGATAGTAAATCTACCAGAAATAATTCCTTTTTCACTGGCAGCTAATTGTAATTTTATTTCAACTTTATTTTTAATTCATGCATTTTTAAACATTCCTTGGTCAATAAATTCACAAATAAAACTTGAAATTTTTAGATGTATTGAAATTATTCAAATAATTTTCAATATACTCAACTATATTAACAACACACTTAAAGAATCGGATTCATAACATTTCACCACTAATCTTTTTACATCCTGATAGTGATTTCTTTTTTTTTGGTTTGAAATTTTTTTTAGTTTTTAACAGTTTTTGTTTTAGTTCTAATGTTTGGTATTTTTTTTAACAGTAGTTTTATAAATATGAACATCAGCAAGACATGGTGGCCATGATAGCTTAGTGGTCTAGGTAAGGGACTCGGGGCTGGCTGTCATCAGTTCAAGTCTGGTTCTGCTGAAGACCCGCCCTGCTGTGTAGGGAAGCAATGCACATTATAAATTTGTCGAGAACTCAAATGTCCTCCTGCTAGTGTGGTAGTTAGGAGAGGAGGGGTGTCAGCACAGGTATCATCCTCGTCACTTGACCATGGTTTAAGCTTATGAGGTCTGTTGCCCAAAGCCCTTGTGTTGCTAAGCAGTGCTACGTTAATACTCTCTCACTCAGCAAGACATGCCTTCATGTGCATTAGTTAGAAAATCATATTTTTTAAAACTTTTTACCTCGTTTCTAAATTATTAATGCTTTATTTTTAATTTGCATTAATTTCATTTCTACTTGTAAAAAAAAATTCAATATAAAATAACTTATGGATGGAGGTATGTTTTTTCTCAAAAATCACACTTTTATTCTTGTTTATTTTTAATGTATGATATGTATGTGTATAATTTCCAGAATTAATATTTCAAACATATGATTTTGGTTTGTTTCATTTCTCTTGCTTACAGTGAATCATTGAAAAGATAAGGCATTGAAAATAAAATGTTGTACACTAAGTAAAATGGCTAAATTATGGTTGTACTGGTCCTTAGGATGTTATATTTAATTCTAAATGGGTGCTGAAAACTTCTCTAAAAACCCTTTCCAGTGGTTAAAAACTTGTACATTTTAAATGTTTTGCAAATGTAAAAATCTGCCATGTTAGTTTTTTTTTTTGTATTCTTTTAAGGACAACTTTTTAAATATTTTAAATGTTTTTTAAATCAAAAAATAACTTGAAAACAATAATATTTGTTTTCTTTGGTAATAAGAGAGTATAAAATCAGTTGGTATAAAACAAGCTTAATTTGTAACATATATTCCAATGCATTTTTCTTTATTTCCTTCTGGATGGATTAAAAGGTAGTCTCAGTAGCTCTGTTGATCAGTGTTGGAGAGCAGAGGTTGTGTATGTATTGATTGAAACCAAAGACTCCCAAACTTTTTGGTTTCATAGACCCCTTGCCATGTTTTTCGGTTTGGGGTAGACCCTCTGCTTAATTAATATTAAATTTTTGCAAATTTATCAACTTAAATGTCTTTTTGACAGCTGGTACTACTATTGAAATGAATTCAATTTCTAACTGTAATGAAGTATAGTGATTAAAATTTAAAAAGCACATGTTAGTTAAATAAATTAAAAATTAATTAATACATAGATTAACCGTTAAACAAAATAAACAACAAAACGAATGATTTTAAAGGGAGGGATGGTTCTGGCGCTACAATACTAAATTTTGTACATATGATATCAATATTGTCAGGTTTATCCTTAAATCTCCTCTATTAGTAGTGTCCAATGTTTCGATCTTTCTTTTTTTTTTTGTATTGGAGATTGGGAACTATGCTGAAGCTTTTTTTCAGTAGGAAAAGCGTTTAAAAATGTCCTCAGAATATTCCATAATTCGGGACAAATAGTATGTTTGCCTTTTTAAAGCCGAAATTGCTGATATCCATTTTCAAACCTCGTTAGTGCTTATTATGATCAGTTCCTATTGTAATGGGGCAGTTTTTTTCAATGTGACCATATGAACTCATTGCCAAATGGGGTATTACCATAGTCAAAGCATTCTCAAACCTGGTTTCAAAATCTGAAAAAAGGCATTTAAATGTTGAACATAGGTTAAAACGTCCTGGGAGATTGTCTGTGACATAATGAGAAAATTCGGGACCTCCAGTATTATACTTCTTTAGCTTAACTCCGGAAAGAAATGATGAAATGGCTCTTGTTTTAATAAAGCTTATGCTATCACCTTGTAAGTGCAAACTGTGGTCGCGGTAGCCAAGTGGTCAAGGCATCATATCATGGCTAGCGTGTCATGAGTTCGATCTCAGTACCACTGAAGACCCGCCGTGTAGGGGAGCGATGAACGTTTAATGTGTCGAGAGCTCAAACGTCCTCCCGTTAGTGTGGTGTGGTAGTTAGGAGAGGGGTGCCAGCTCAGGTGTCGTTCGTGTCACTTGACCATGGTTTAAAATTACGCGGTCCGTCGCCAAAAGCCCTCGTGTTGCTTAACAGTGCGACGTTAATATTTACTCACTCACTGTAAGTGCAAATTAAACCTATTAAATTTAGTGATCTTATTTATATAATAAGAGCCACTATCATAGACCCCCATTTACACCTCATGGACCCCCAAATTATTTTTGTGCTTACGTGGACCCCTTGCAGGTCGTCATAGACCCCTGGGGGTCTATATAGATCACTTTGGGAATCACTGATTTAAACAAAACAATTGATAAAAAAAATACTTACTCACCTGGGCTTAATGAGTGTTATTTTAGTCGGGTTTTTAAGTTTTTTTTTCAAGTTACATAATATGTAAAAAAGGAAAAAAAAAAAATACTGTCTCACTTCGTGTTTAGAAATTTTTATTATGAAAAATCTGTTATTCATAGTGTTTCCAAGATATTTTTTTTATTGAAAGACTGATTTTAAATGAAAGATAATTTTCTGCTTGTATAAGATTTTCTAGAAACATGAATAAAACTTTTAATGAACTAAATTGCTTACACATTTCTTTAACTATTGCATCGAATCTATTTTCGTTATTTTTAAAGATATAAATTTGAGGTAAAGTTCGAAAATACACAGTTTATGATCACATAGCAGTTGCATTTTCAAAACCAAAAATTGTATTTTTGTTGGTACTTGCGTATTATCGCCACCATATTGGCGACATTATGTAAAATGAAGTACGTGGTTGCTAATTCAGCGCGTACGACACATGCGAAATCGGAGCTGCCTACTTTTGGCGAATTATCTTGAAAGTTGGCACTTTTGCGATGATACGAACCTTTTTGTTTCACACAGTAAATGCAAAAATAATTTTGATTTTCAAAGTTAAGAGGTAAAAACTTCATAAAATGTGAATTAAATAATATATAAGATGAAGAAAATAAAATTTACAACTTAGGTACCACATATTTATATCCCTTAAAATTTGCTGTTAAAAATTCGTATTAGATACAATAGTTTCGAAAATAAATGCCATACATACTCATTATTTAAAACATAAACAAACTCAAAAATAAGTACATTACATTCTCATTTTGCTGTTTCACATTCTCAAATTTGATACAGTACCAGATTCAAACATGAGTATGTGAAGTTTCAATTTTGTGTACGTACTTGTTGCCGAAAATGAGAAAGTGCGATTCTCAAATTTGAGTATGCTTGCATCGGAGCTATTTTGAGAATGTGAAGCAATCAAAAGTGTGTGTGTGTGAGCATTTTGTACTCAATTCTGAATACTCGTTTTTCGCAGTGTGGAGATCTCCCGATACCACGGAACTTTTCTACGAAAATTGGTTCGAATATATTAACGTTGCAAGTAATTTTTATATATAAGAGCCTTCTTAAAAATCGATTTGACTATCACTGGAAGATTCCACAAAATTTCATTTGAGTAAGAGAAGCTGGAACTTTTATGTCTATTAATCGTATATTTAGTGAATTTGTGACATTATTTGATTTTCTAATTAAGGGATCACATACCTTTTAAAAAGTCAAAAATGGTTAAAAATGTAATACAACTTTAAAGCTCTATAAATTTTTTATTACTCTTTCCAGGAATGTAAATTTTGGAGGAATAAACAAATAGATATTACTTTACTCAAAACATATCCAATGAACACATTTTTAATTAAGATAAATTTTTTTAATTGGCTAATTACAAAAGTAACTTTTGGTTTTCTTTTCGCAAGTGATATGCATTGCGCGCAGCTTTATAAAAAGAGTTTCCAATATTTTTTGATGATATTTTTGCTCAGTGTTGGTAATTGTTTTATCTTTAAAATGACGAAGCATGACGCCCTGTTTTAAATTTTTTAGCAAACTAAAAACGTTTAAAATTAAACTTTTAATTTTTAAAAAAAATTGCTATTTTTTATTAATAATTTTAAATTTTTTTCATTAAAAATTCAAACTGGTTCGTCATTTTGAGTACAAATATGGTCAGAATCTCCAGTAAAAATTTTATCAACTTCCAAGAAACGGTTTTGAAAATATCTTGCGCGTAATAAGAAAAAATGACGTTCTGAGAAAATAGACTTTAAACATAAAATTCACCACAGCTTTATATATATATTATTTTGGTTATTAAAATTATAACTAAATTTAAATTAAAACTAATAGGAAGTTTATTTAGTCAATAAACATCCATTTATTAAAATTATTATTATTAAAAACATATATTTTGCACGTAATGTAAAAAAATTACGTTACGAGAAAATAGACATCAAACATAAAATCCACCACACAGCTTTATATATATATTAATTTGGTGATTCAAATAATAAATAAATTTAAATGAAAACTAACGTGAAGTTTATTTAGTCAATAAACATCCCTTTATTAAAATTATTGTAACTAAAAAAATATATTTTACCAATGCAGTACAAACATCAAAATGATATCAAAAGCCACGAAATAATCAAAATACAACAAAGTGATTCATTTCTTCAAAATAAAATTAAAAACTTCATAAATATTACTTAAAAAACAACCAATATCTTAATTAATAACTACTTTTTATAAATATTAAATTATTTATGGTAGAATGCAGTGTATTACAATGATTCTAAAATGTTAAAATTCACCACATGCATATGATGTTCCCTCTTTTTCAGTTAATTTTTTACAGGTAGCTTTAAATTGCTGTCTTAGCCTGTCGCACTTCCTTTGTGCGGAGATTAAAATGTTGCTCAGCAGTTTGAATTCTTTTTTTATCCACAAGTGTAACAAATTTCTGTGCAAAATTGCCAACAGTCAGATCAAGAGATTGCATTATTTTTAATCTGCCTTGATTGCCATCTTTGAAAATGACAATTGCCTCATTTGTGGAAATATCGACAATCTTTCTACCACAACCTAAAGTTTTCGGGCATAACTTCCATATTATTGAGTTAATTGATTCATTGTTATTTTGGGTTTTACCCCCTAGACATTTTTGTAGGAGTTTAGGTTGTGACAGATCATTAAATATAGGTTTTATGGCATCCATTACTGCCACTGGCAATTTGTTATTGTGTCTAAAAGTTTCAACACTGCCCTCTAATAACTGATTTTGATATTTACACCAAGAATTAGGGCCTATAGGGCAAAAACTGTGCAATGGGTCTTCGTCGATTGAACGCAGATGGAAATATACAGCCCAAACAGCTTTTCGCATATCTAACAGGCATGTTTTGTTTTGTCGGATTGCATTTCCATAGTATGATGTCATTAAGTCTATCATTTTGTCGGTCAACCTTCCTTTTCCACCTATTGACTTCCCATCACAGAGTTTAGAACTCAATTGTTTTAACTTTCGTAAACGAGTTCCCATTCTTTTTTGAACATGTCCAACACATTCAATTTTTGAAACGGAGATATTTTCTCCATATGGATTGGACGCAGTAATAGATGAGAAGGTTTTGGATTCGCCATCCTCGATGTAAGATGTATACCTCACAGAACGATGACTTATTGAGCGCTGAAATATACGAACCATTCCCTCAGTCTCCATTATGCCAGCTGAGCCGTTGTGGTTTTTCAAACACTCTTTAACGTGAAGAATTTTCCACTTTTTGTAAGCAGGTGACCCTTTTCTTCGTTTCCAAGTGTCACATCCCTTACAGTAAGAAGACATCACTTCCGCATCAATAACCTTTCCTGTTCTGTCCCCTATGACAGCACACACACCAACACGAGAAGAATAGCCACGGGTTTTCCACGTTCCATCTCTACTAATTATTATATCAGAAGAATTTGTCAACGTCACCTCCTCCAAAGCTGCATTTTGCATTGAAGCTTCTGCAACTTCTTTACTACACAATAGTAGTTTGTTTATAACGTTATTATATGATTTTTCAGCAACTGGTGGAGGAAAGTCCATGACACCACAGAAAGTTGTCATTGCTGCATGGCCCTGACCGATTGTCCTCATCGCATACACAAAACGTCTGTTTATTTCAGGAATATTTTTTCTTTCACCCAACATTTTTGAATTTCTAAACGAACATAAGTCATTACAGTTCTTGCATTGAATCGAAAAAACACTAGACAAACCTCTTACACATTGTTCTGTTAGTGTGATATCTCCACCACACTTTTTGCAAGAAGCAAAGTTTTGAATGTTTGTAAACATAATATTTTTGTCAAAGAATCTATAGCCATCAAAACCATCATTATTTTCAATAAAAGATGAATCAACATCTTGCAACTGAATCTTCTTTCCAGATGCACTGTTGTTTAGCGATTCATGCACATTGTGTACAGCTTTGCCCCTCGTGTACATACTACCAGTAAACTTCCTTTTGTTTGGACGTTTACCTGAAGATCTTTTGGCAGATTCAGTCGAATTCATCATTAAAAAGTTTATAAGAAACAAGTATTTTTCCTAAAACTTATTTTATATATACTATATGATGTGAAAAGCATTAACGAGCGAGCATAGAATCAGGAATCACTTTATCAAAACAAAGTAGAAGTTAAAGTAATATAAAGTTGGTAGAAGTTGTAGTTAATATATATATTCAGAACAATAATAATAATATTTGAGGCTTAGATTCAAGCATTTGATTATAATTAGAATGGAAAAATAAGAAACAGAGAAACGCAGCTGTCACCGACCAGCTGTCACTAGTGGCATGACAGCTGTCATTGAGCCGCCAAAATGTAAACAATACTTAAATCACCTTTTCTGATATTTTTATTTTCTTAATAATTTCCGTTGTATTGGGAATATCTTCATGCGGTTTCTTTTAAAGCGTTCAGAAAGGTTCCCTCTATAAAATAAAACAATAATAAAACAATCGATTTTTCCGAAATTTTAAAAGGTATAAGACCCTTTAATTTTTCTTTCTTACTTGAATCAATACTAAATTGAATGTACAAATTTGTCAATGAATATTTTGTTCGAACATCCAGATAGTGTCGTTATTTGTCGGTCTATCTCTTTCGAAAGATAAAGATATAAGAGAGATGCAATTAAGATACATTTGAGTTAATCCTGTAGCTTCAAGAACAGCACCTGAGTCATAACCCATGCATACCTAATAAGGCAATGGAATATTTTAATAGTCATTCACTGCCTATCCATTGGGTTAAGAGGAAGCACAAATATTTCGAGAAAACTGTTGGATCTTATTCCGAGAATGCTCGGAATAATAATATGGGACAATTCATTAAGCGAATTAATTGTTTTCCCGGTTCTTTGGATTCCATAACCAAAACAATTCCCATTGATGTTCCAAAAGTACCCAATAAAAATATATGTGTAATAGACTCGGTCACATTTTTTCTGCCATCTCTTGAAATTTTTCTTTAATAAAATGCACAAAGTAGAGAGTTTTCCAAAAAGGGCTTGATCCATTAAATATGTTGCCTTGAAACGCGGATCTTTTTAAAATGATTCCCAAGTTTCGAAAGGAAATAAATCTTTTCTTATCTTCTGTGTAAGAAATGCTGCTTTTCGTTTTTGATCGCTCTAGTTACGAGTTTTTCTTCCTTTCTTGAAGCCGATTTCTTTTAAAAGATAAGTAAAGAATATCAAGACGTAAAGAAATATTTAGGTGACGAATAAAGTTGGAATAAAAATAGAACTGAAGGAGGGAAGGGATTAAAGATCATTGGAAACAAATGGTCAATAGGAATTTTAAAAGTCGCTTTGAAATATAGTAGTGTAATTATTTAAGAAATGTAATTGGGAGGGGGGTTTCCTTTAAAATTTATACTATTAAAAATAATTTCGGTATGGAATCATCAGAAATTTTGTTGATAAATTATTTAGTTTTCCCCAAATTTCTTTATTTAAGGCTAAACATTTAAAATTTCTGCGCATTTTGTGTCGAAATGCTACTTTACAATGTTTTTAAAAAAATCAGAAATATGAAAAGGCAAAAATTCCTCAGATTTAATCATTGTTAACTTGATTTATGTTTTGAATTTGCTAACTTTATTTATATTTTATAATATCATAAAAGGCAAAAGCATTAGGGAAACTTTGTTCACTGGAATTTCAGTCTTCCTAATTATTGGATTCCATTGTCACATTAAAGAAAATTACAGACCAATATCAGAGTTATAGATTTAGATAAAAAATCACCAGAAACTATTCATTCTTTATTGATGGAATATATCTGACAACGAAATTTTATGCTGGTGCGAGTTGTACAGTGAAAAGAGTGTGAAACTAATGCTTCCAACGTCTGATTATTGAAAGCTTGTATTCAATTTAGAATATTCAAGCAACTGACTGAATGAATTCAATGATACTATTAACAATTATAGAGGCTCTAGTTTGTGTGTAAGGACTCATTATTGACTTGCAATTTGTTAGACATTTTTTTAAAAAATTACTTTAGGATCCGAATTTTTATGGTGTCCTTAAGTTTTTCCAACCACGCGCCATGATCTCAAGTAAATAAACTGATTCGAACCCGACCTTTGTGCGAGTTTCGAGATTTGTAGTTGGTAACGGCTGCAATGTTAGATTTAACTAACTTGGCTCGTGCAGATATTTAAGGAGACCGAGGTTGGTTGAGAAAGGATCGTCGGTTTCAGACAAAATGTTAGAAGTGATTGGGCTCTTCGACAGAAGGCATATTAGAGGTGTGCAACTGGTTTGTTGCTTCGTTTTTTTTTAAAGATGTTTCGATCTCTTAGAAGTTAGAGAGTTGAAAGAGGGGTTCGAATCAGTTAACCAAAGTCTGGTTATGTTATTTTTCTGAGGATTATATTTTTTTAACTTATTGTTTTAATTGCTCCAGTAGCGAGCAGATTGACTTTACTTATTTAAAGGATAAAATATATGTTTAGAGAAACTGCTTTCACATTATGCCTCCTCGACATAAAATTTCACTGCCAAACTTTGCCTGAGTTAGTTTACTATGAAGAATTATATCAGAGTGGTTATGGGTCCAGGCCACGCTCTATGTCGAGGCAGGATAAGCAGTTGAACCAGAACATGAACTTTGTCCATTTAAATATTGTTTCAGTATAGAATTATCTGTTAAGAACTTCAGTTGCTGGTATACTAAATAGAGTATATAATATGGAAGTGAACATTCAGATCCATGTGTTAACCCAAAATAACTGGAACACATGGAAGCATAATATGAAAGTAATCTTAATGCATTATGGTTGCTGGCAATTTATTATACAGACCAAGTTAGAGGAACCTGATGAAGGTTCAACTTACAAGGAAAAGTATGACTTCCAACTACGGAAGGATCGATGCTATACGCTGATTTACACTAACATCAGTTCAGATCTGAAGAATATGATAACAGAAACAACAAATGGAGTAGTGGCAGGGAAAATATTAAAGGATCCCTTTGAACCAGTGACAAGAGCCAGGGTTATCCAGCTTTTAGATGAATTCTTCGGAACAAGATGCCAACCAGGGGAAGATGTCGGAATCTTCATTTCTCGTGTAAAAACAGCGGCAACCAAGCTACAAGAGGCGGGTTATAAATTGGACGACCTTTACATAGGGTTTCAATTAATAAGGTGGCTTCCTCAGGAATTCTAGTCTACCGTACAACAAATTTATAGATGGAAATAAGGACTTCACAGCTGTCAAAATTGAAGCGGAGCTGATATTGGAAGCCAATCGTCTTCAACTTATGAAGCAAGACTTGGAAAAAACGGAGACCCGTTTACTTCAGCAATTTCCTATCAAAGAAGAAGTTGAGCAAAGTTCCTAGAAATGTAAATACAGATCCTGGTGGTACGACTGCAGCTCCTGCAGATCCAAGTGGTAAAACAGAATATCAGAAAAAGGACGGTAAGGTATTTAACTGTAAAACTACCAAACATTTAAAACGGTCTAGTAAGATGATAGGTCCCTGTTATTTATGTAATAAATATGAGCATCTTAAAGTAAATTGTAAAGAGAAAAACTTTAGAGAAAAGCCTCCTTCAACTGCAAATGAAACTTATAAAACAGAGTTTAATATAAATTTAAGATTTTGTGAAGCTGAATGTAGTATTATAAAATTAAATGACACCTTGTTACTAGTTCTAACTTGTTTGAGGAAAACTCTGATAAAGATGTTTGGGTAATAGATACGGCTGCCATGAGTCATTTTTGTAATAATAAGAGTTTATTTTTATTATTTAGACCAATATCTAACATAGAAATATCGTTAGCAACGGAGGATAAAAGTTGTCTAATAGAGGGAATCGGTAAACTTAAATTTTTGGTAAAATATAAGGATAGTTTTCATGAAATAACTTTTTCAGATGTTTTATTTAGTCCCAAGTTAAGGAGAAATTTGTTATCCGGTTCCAGATTAGAAAGTAAAGGTGCGCATTTTGTGAGTAGCAAGGGTAAAATAAACTTTTTCAATAAAGACTGGCTAAAGTTGTTCTCGGCGACACGCCACGAAAATTTGTATTTTTTTAAGCCTGACCATTATATTTACCCAAGAGTACAGAAATAAATTCAGTTGGTAATGCAACTGACAAAACAAAATATGGATCAATTGAAATATGGCATCAACGCTTTTGCCATATTAATAACGATTACTTGGTAAAAACTAGTAAAAATGATAGTGTAAGAGATCTCCCACGTTTAGCTGATAATAAGTCGCCTTGTATTCCATGTAAATTAGCTAAGTCCAAGAGAGTTTCATTTAAAAAAACGGGGTCGTAAGATCAAAACGTCCACTGGAATTGTTGCATGTGGATCTTTGTGGTCCGATGCCAACTGAAAGTCAAGGCGGTAATAAATATTTCTTGAGTATAATTGACGATAACTCGAGAAAAGTGACTGTATTTCCCATTAAGAAACATTCGGACGTATTTCATATGTTTATAAGATTTCAGAAACGAGCAGAACGTTTTCTAAATAGAAAATTAATAGCAGTTAAAACTGATGGCGGACTAGAATTTTGTAATAAAGATATGGATACTTTATTGGCAGAACTGGGTATAAAGCACGAGGTAACAAATCCATATACGCCGGAAATGAATAGGGTAGCGGAGAGATACAATTTAACTGCTATAGATGGCATTAAATCATTGCTTAAGTCGAGTGAAGTTCTACATAAGTTTTGGGGAGAAGCATTACTTTGCTTCACTTATGCGTGGAATAGAATTTGTCACAAAGACAGTAACAAAACCTCTTTCGAAAAATATTCAGGTAGAAAACCATCAATATTGCATCTAAAATCTTTTGGATGTTTGGCATATGCTGGTGTTCCAAAACAGATTAGAAAGAAATTCGATATGCGTGCAAAAATAGGAATTATGATGGGCTATGCACAGCGTACTAAGGGTTATAGGATATGGTTAATAGAGAAGAAAATAAACCACTCGAGACTATTAATGTAAGATTCAATGAATATAGGAAAGTAATTGATTTTAAACCGAAAACTAATGGTTATCCCAAACTTGATTTAAACTTTCCTGTGATTATGATGATGAGGAGGACGATTTTGATACTGTAAGATATTCGTTAGCGAGTCGTTTAGTTTCAAAGACAAGTACAAAAACTCCCTCGACATCATTTGAAAAACCAGATTTATCTTTTGATAATCGTAGCTTAATCCCATGTTCAGAGGTTAAGTGGATTAGAAATATAGGTAGGGAAGTAACTGGATCCAACGTATATTATGGTATCGCAGGGACAGCAACCCGTTTGAGATATTTTAACGAGATAGAACGATACTCTAATAAGAGTAACATTCAGTATGACCCGAGTTTGTTTGATTTTAGAAAGGAAGATACTGAATCCCAGGAAGTTAATATGGTTGAAGTAGATATTCCTAACTGTTATAAACAGGCAATAAGATCCAGGGAAGCATCTAAATGGCATGATGCAATGGATAGGGAGATAAACATAATGAGGGAACGCAAGGTTTGGATTTGGTTGATCCTCCAGACAACATAAAAATTTTAGGAAACCATTGGGTTTATACTGTAAAATGTGATGAAAATAAAAAAATAGTTAGATACAATGCCCGCTTAGTTGCGCAAGGTAACACGCAATTAAAAGGCGAATCATTTGACGAGGTATTTACTGCAGTTGTTAACTTTACTATTGTAAGATTATTTTTCACTATATGTGTATGTTTGTGGAAATGGATGCATGTTCAAGTAGATATCACTAATGCCTATTTATATGCTAATTTAGATACTGTTATCTTTATGAAGCAACCAACTCTGGATATGAAACTGATCATAACAAAGTGTGTAAGTTAAGTAAGGCAACATATGGTCTTCACCAGAGTGGCCGACAGTGGTTTTTGGAATTAGAAAATAAATTAATTAAATTGAAATTTAAGAAATTAGAGTGGGTTAATTGTGTATATATGTTTGAAAATAATGTAATTCTATTATTTTATGTAGACGATATGATAATATTTGGTAGAGAAACTGAAAACGTGAATTTTGTAATAAAATTATTACAGAAAATTTTGATTTAAAGACTCTGGGTAAAACAAAGTAGTTATTAGGAATAGAATTTGAAGAACAAGATGATGGTCTCTTTATACATCAAAAATCTTACATTCAGAAATTATGTAAAATTTATGAAAAATATAAATATCCAGTAAGTTCATTGCCTATATCAAAAGGCCAAATTCTTTCCAAATTAGATTCGCCTAAAACTAGCGAAGAAATTTTAACGTTTCCTTATAGAAATTTAATAGGATCCTTGTCATTTATTGCTATACGCACAAGACCTGATATTATGTATGCAGTGAATGTACTATCCCGATTCCAATCAAACCCAGGGATAAAACATTGGAATTGTTTATTGAGATTATTAGGTTATTTAAAATACACTCAAAGATTTATATATATATAAATTAAAACTTTCAAAAATTAAATCACTAAAATTAAGATTTTACTCAGACTCGGATTTTGTTACAAATAGGGATGATCGAGTGTCGAGTGTCGATGTTCATAACTTTCATTGGCGAAACTCCAATTTCCTGGCGAACTTTTAAGAAAAATCCGTTACTCTGTCTACTATGGAGAAGCGGAGTATGTTAGTTTAACGGAAGCAGCAAAGGAATTTTTTTGGTTAAAGAGTATAATTAATGATAAAAGTTTGAATTTGGAATTATGTGAAAATGTAATATTCTGTGACAATAAAGCTGCTATAAGTTTTTCCAGTTCAAAAGTAGAAAATTATAGAACGAAACATTTCGATATTCGTTACCATTTCTTAAGGAATTTAAGGGAGTCAGTAGGGTAAACACCTGCGGGAAGTCGATTTTGAGTTTTTGATATTTCTAAAATCCCCAAATCAGGACCTTTCCAATGATGTACCGTACTTGCCATTTTACTAATTAAAAGTATGTTAAAATGATTTTTAAAAAATAATCAGCTGATTAGCCACGCCCCCTTTGACAGATAGAAATCTAAACATTGACCTCTAAATCTGGGAAGCTTATCCAAAGCCACTCTCTGTTTTATTTATTCATACGCAATTAACTGCAAGCGTAACCGTTAGGGTTGTTTACCTATTTTGGAGCGCATACACGTTTTTATTGTGTGTGTTTGGTTTTTAAATTAAATATATAAAATTTCTAAAATTCAGAAATTTGAAATTTTGAAGTTTTTATTTCTTTATTGATAGATGGAAAAAAATATTTAAAAAAAAACATAAAGGTACGTTTTAAGAAGGTAGGAATACTCTCAATCATAGTAACAGTACTTCAAATACTAAAAGAGTAATGTCGATCCTCAAGCTGGACATACACATGACTCAAAGAAGACATGTGCAAAATAAAGTTTGATTAGAGTTTTTCTTCTTATTAAAGTAAGTATTAAAAATACCATCATGCATTAAAATATTCTTGCATTTGCTTTCAAGAATGAAGTTCATTGTAAAATGTGTAAAAGAGGTTTAGACATGCAAGTTTTAAAAGGTAAGTTTAGGCTGGAAATTTGTCCTGAAATGTTGTACTTGTCCATATGATGTAGAAAATTCTCTTTTTTAAATATTCATGAAGGAATGCATATTGCCACAATAAATACCAGGTTTGTATATGCTGCGTGTTCCATTGGGAGATGTGCAGAAGCTGGAGAATGTTTTGCAGCATAATGAATCTTCGGCAACCACCTACAAGGTTTTCTCCTTACGGAAAGCGAATCTCAAATGATGTAAAACTTGTTTACGAGGAGTCCATTCAAAATGCGGCGAGGGAAGCTATTTGTGAAAATGAAGGTAATATTATAATAATATTGTGGACATGGCAGAAACGCGCGGTTACACATCAATCAAATGTGCAGTTACTGTGACCAGCATTGATACAGGTAAGTGATAGATGTCAATATTCTTTCGAATATTGTATATGAAAAAAATGGGCACATAAAAACATTGTTTTTGACCTGTTGGTGAAAATTTATGGTGTGGATATAAACAGGCTGAAGAATCGGTAAGTCTTACAAACATAAATAGTCTTCCGGTTGCTGTTGTAGTAGCAACGAGTTCTATATTTAGATATCTTTCCCAGCTTGATTTGTTGAGATAACGTTTGCATCGAAAAACACAAAACACAAATGAAAGTTTTCATAATGTCATTTTATCACGGGTTCCCAAAACAACATTTGTGCACATTGAAACACTTTCACTTGGTGTTTATAATGCTGTTTGTTCCTTTAATGATGGTAATGTATCCAAATTAACAAAAACTTCAGTGAATGGCAGTAGACCTGGAGAATATTCGGTAAGTGCCATGAAATTCTCGATAGAGAAAATTAATGAAAGCACGCATGCTTTTTCTGGATGATCAAAGAAAATTAGAAAAGATAAAAAAAGAAGATAATATTAAGGAAAATAAGGTCAAAACCGGCTACAGTGCAGGACTTTTTGATGAGGTAAAATTTTATATAAAAGCTACTGTTTTCTGAAAATTTTCTTTTCTAAACTGTGTTTTCTCTTTTCTATAAATTTACTGTATGCATGAACTGGAAATTTTTATTTTAATATTTCATATATATTCTTGTGTATACTGAAGTGAAATTTTTGAAATATTCCTCAGACATTTAGCTAAAAAGCATATGTCGTAACACAGAAAAGAAATTTTTTTATTAAATTCTTATTGTACTCTGCAAAAATTATTTTTTTAATCAGGCTGATCAATTTTTTAAAAAAAGATTTAACTTCTGTATAAAAATAAATGTTTATTTAATGCACAAACAAATATATCTCAAAATGCGTTGCATGAAGCTTGTTATATACAAAAAAAATCCTAAATTTCATGTTTAAAAACACAAAATAATTTACTTGTTGTTTTGGATACTATCTATGTAATATTTATATAATCTTTTTAATTCTTATATTTAAAGAAATTGTGTTTATATGTGAATATACAAAACACTAAAGAAATTTTCGAAGTGCCATATAATCATGTATTACTGTCTTATATAGATTATATTTTAATTTTTGTCTTCTTTCTCTATAAATTAATTGTATGCATGAACTGGAAATATTTATTTCATATGCATATATATCATATATACTGAAGTGAAATTTTTGAGATATTCCTCAGACATTTAGCTGAAAAGCAGATGTCGTAACATAGAAAAGGAAAAATATTTATAAATTCATTATTTCTATTCTACAAAATTACATTTTTAAACATACTGACCCTTTTTTTTAAAAAAAATTTTACTTCTGTATAAAGATAAATGTTTATTTAATGTACACACAAATTTTAAGCTTGTTTTCTAAAGTTTCTTAGTAAAGGTACATTAATATATCCAAAATGCCCTTTTCGTTGCACTAAACTTGTTACATACAAAAAATACACAAATTTCATGTTTAAAAACATAAAATCTGTTTT